>CM034146.1:335705969-335747680 GCA_019776745.2 Taxus chinensis
CTCGAATCGTTTATTCAAATAAAGCTAGATATGACAAAGTCTTAACGGTAACCATACCAAGATCTGCGGGCTTGTTCTCACTTTTGGTTTCTTCCTAGGATAGGTGTTTTTGCCTATGGTCTATTCTATAAGCTTCATCATGTCACATCTATCCCCATATGTATATCTCTTTGGAAGTAAGAACATACCAAATTTTGTTCTCAAACAAATACAGTCAATTATTGATCAAACAGACAATTTTATTTTTACACATTTCCCTTGCCCTACCAACCTTTCAGTGATGAGCTTGCATCTCTTACTAGTGATGTAAGGTTTGGAAAGGATGGGAATTCCCTTACTCGCCTACGCCTTGTCCCATGGTGATAAGCCCATGCTTCTGACTATTAACATGGGACAAGGTATAGGGGGTCCCTCTTGACAATAAACGTTAAAGGTAGTCAAAAAACCAGTTCAAATAGAACCTTTGAAATCATAAGTCAAAAATAAATGAATTAGATGTCCAAAATTCCAAGAGAGCTCAAAACCCTGAAACCCAGATTTTGTCTACCATGTGACCATCTACGGATCTAAGTCTAGATAAACCGCAAAGCAAGTTGCATCCCAAACTATGGAGTCACTCGAGTAGAGTAGCCTTGTAGCATCCTAATTTGGATCCAAAAAAGCTTTTTCTATCTCTCATCACTACCATTTCAAAAAAAATCATAACTTGTGCCCTTTCTAGCTCTCGGTGATGAGCCCTCACATCTTACTAGTTGCGTGGAGTTAGGAGTGGGGCAATTTTATGTACTCATCATACCATTTTATCATCACACTTTGTCAAAAAATGAATATGAAGTACAAAAAATTGCTTATAGAAACTAAAGTTGAAAATCACATTGTGTCTACATTATCATATATTAGCATCACAAAATACATAAAAGAAATTAAACATTTGTATCATTTGTTCTCCATTGCATACATTCTGAGAAACATATACAAAACAACATTATAATTTACTTGCGTAATCAAATCATAAGAATATTAATGCCAAGCGTCTGATCCAAAAAAAAGAATATATATATATATATATATAAATGATCAAAATTCTTGTATAAAGCCATCATGCACTACGCATGGTCAAGATACTCAAAGAGCCACAGGGAAATACAAATATATCATGCATACAATCCAAGAAAGCCAAATGACTTCTCAACCCCTGATGAGCTCCCTTTAAGGGTGCACGCCCATGTCTAGGACACCATCTATGTCGGTGCTCTAAGTGCATGGAGGGCTCACGATACTGATGGAGTCGTTGTAGCCTCGCAATGAGAGTGACTCCTCGTCAGGCACTCTGCTCTCATGTATCCCTGCCAACTTGGTACGGATGGAATTCACCATCCTGGCCACATGCTAGACAGGGGTAAAGATGTCGGTATGCCTACTGGCTGCTGAAGGCTCCCCTGCATCCACGGATAGCTCCATATGGGTCTTCTCTATAGGGATCATCAGGGTATTAGTACATACCCGGTGAATCAGATCTCGCCACTCATTAACAATCTCTGCACCAGCAAAGGAGAAAAGACAATTAGAAATAATCAAGAGATAAAAACAAATGTAAGACAAGAGAATAGATATCAACTAACGCAATCCTAACTTGAAACAAACATTAAACGGAACGATGATAAATCACTCAGATCGCCGAGCCTCCAAAATGGATCTCTAGGATCGGAACCTACCACAGATGTCGTCGCTGACTGGTGTGCTCCTCCTGTGGTCGGGGAAACATATCGTCCTGCTACGAACTCATCCTCCCCAACCAAGGCCATGAGAGAGTGGATCCTCTGAAACTAATGTCACCCTCTCTGCACTCTGCTCTACCCTCTCTACATGTAAGATATCCTAAGTATCATGCCACATAGGATTGATGTCCTCCTCTCCACCCGAATCGCTAACCTTATCCTCGATCTCCTCCTCTGTCTCCCCCCTGTGAACTCATCGAACTCAGAGTCTATGTCAATAGGGTCGTCGCTGCTGTGGGCAAGACCTAGCGGACAATCTAAAGTAAGGGTGCCTGAGGAGCACTGGCTCCCCCTTGAGCTTGTACTACTTACCTAGCTGTAATAGGGACACCAGGAGTAACAACTATCTGACCCTGGCCTCTAGGACCTCCCCTAGCCTCTCAAAATAATCTTTATACTAGACACCACTGGGGGAAGCATACCCACGTAAGGCAGGCTAAAATTTCTGAGGCACAAAACCAAAAGGATGTATCTCCATCCTCCCCACCCTATCGACAAGCTGCCCTATGGTGGAGCAAGAAATCAAAGTAAGAGCCTCCTCACCCAATAAAACGTGCCATGGTATGATAAGGTGTAGCCTCCATGTCATCATTGGTCAAGGAGGTGACTGGTTGGTGAGGTGCTCTGAGTACCGAGATGCCTGTCCATCTAGCTATGCCCTCATAGCTCTGGGATCTGCAACATCTACACCTCTGCCATAGGGGATGAAACACTCGTAGACCCAACTGATAACCAAGGGTCGGATAGCTCAATGAATTCCCTTGTAAACAAAACACCCTATACAAATCATGGTAGGTAGTCCCAAGTATGTCAGCTCCCCTAGGCATAAATCTGGCCATGTCCCTTAATTTGTGCAATGATGGGGGACCAGCAATACAAGTAAGGTGTCTCCTACCTTTTCCCCGATCAATCTTAAGGCAAGGATACCCATAATGGCCTGATGAATCAAGGGGATAGGTAGGCTCGGAATTGATCGTACCCTCAACCCCTTCTTCAAAACGAGTGGAGATAATTGCATCTCCCATATACGAGGCCTACTGTACTGTCTAAGCCTGTGACCTTGTTGTCTCAAGAGTGAGCTATCTCCCATTGATTAAGACCCCGAAGATATGGTAAACATCCTCTAAAGTAATGGTCCCACTCACCCTAGACCCGTGGTAATCGGAAAGTGTTCTGACTCAGCATCCCAATATGAAAATAAGTCACAAAGTATGTGACTAGATAGTGCAACATGCGGGAACCTGTGATATGCACAGTATACTGGCTCTCTGAATAGTGTCCTGCTTGTCTTGAGAAAGAGCATCTAATACTACTGGGAGCTAATCACACTTTCTCTCTCGGCTCCATCGAATGTACTCTTCCCTCGCTTGTATACACCCAAAAAACACACGAAACAGAGCAAGTTAGTATCCAAATGACATTAGGAAAATCTTGAAAAGACAGGTACAGAATGCTAAAAATGTAAAAATGAATTCAAATAAGTGTTTTTTTTACATTTTTTGCAGGACCGCCATCGTGAGCAGGGTGGCGGTTCCGTAATCGTTGCCTTAAATGTGGTGGTCTTGTCACCGCCACCCTAATCAGGGTGGCAGTCTCGCAACCGCTACCCTGCTTAGGGCGGCGGTCATGTCCCAAAATTTCATGTATGGGTCACATGCCCTAAATAACACCTAAAAATGAAAAATAAAGACTTGTTTTGACTTGAACAGAGCCTACCCAGTTGGTGCCCCCCCTATATAAACCTATTAAAACCGAAATTTTTGAAAATAACCCCCCCATGACAAGGATTTTAACATTTCAAAATTTTACGGGCAAAAATGGTAAATCGAGAAAAACGAAACCTATGATCTCACAGGACAGTGTTCAGCTCATGGATGCATGATCATGATCTCATCCCCAACATTTTGGACTCTACTCTCATCAGAAAATCATCACCGTGGGTCTGATAACTCAAAATCAACCAAATCAACACACGTAAATGAATAGGAAAAATGGGCCCACTTTTACATATATAGCACCCTGACTTGTTTTAAATCCCCTTTTCGTAGATTTGGAGCACCGACGAGAGGTAATTTCTTATCCGCACACATATGGTATGTCCCTCATTTCATAATGTTTTAGTATTTATTATTCAATCTCTTTTGTCTATCTGCACTTGAGTCCTTTCTTCATTTTGCAGGTAGTAGGAATTTTGGATGGTGTCCATTTCAACACACAGGACATGTTAGGTATAACGTCTAAATTCCCATTTCGGGACCGCTATACTCGGATCCACCATTTTTACGCCTTTTCATGGCTAAAACAATTCTCCGAAGGGCGCAATATGTACATGCCCAAAATTGTAGGGTACTGCACCACCGGAACAACATAACACGTGCCCCAATGATGATACAGGTCTCCTCGCAAGGTGTTTGAGATCCAGAAAAGCTCTCCAAGAATGTGTTAACATCCCGCATGCTCCGCTTAGCCCCTGCATGCATTTGATTTCCCCTTTTCTCCTCTTTTCCTTTGAATTTCAGTTCTTCAGTTACAAAACTGCCGCCCTGCCTAGGCGAGGCGGTCATCGTGATTGCCGCCCTACCCAGGCAGGACGTTGGTCCCTGTAACCACCACCCTACACAGGGCAGCTGTTTTTCACACATTTTTCCAGAATGCTCTTTTTAACATGACTCACATAAAATTTCAATGTTTACCAGCTTTTTTTCACCACCTTTGGCTTACATTAATGATTATGGTTCCCTGGAATAGTGTTTTGGCATTGTTTATGGTTTAAGAGATCAATTTGGTTTTTACCTTTGGGTTAATGGAAATGCTATAAATAGTTGGCTTGTGCTCAATCAAATGGCCACCTCAAATTTTCCTCTGAATTTCTCATTTCAATAGCTTTAGCCTTTAAATTTTTGCTTAGGATTCATAGTTTCATTTGTTGTATGCATGGTTAGTATTGTTTAGCTGTTAGAAAGCCACATATCCACCTTGTGTAAATGCTGTTATTATTTCATCCAATCCATTGGAGTAGGATAGTTTGCTTTTCAACAGAAAGCCATTAAATTTGTAGGTTTTTTTTATCAAATAAGATAGTTTTAGGTTTTGGACGTTTTATGTTGTATGACTCGTAATAAATACCACTAGGAATTGCATAAGCCAAGCTCTGTACTCTTGCGATATCTCTCTCCTACACGCATTGTATTTAATCTATATGCTAAGCTGCCATTGTTCCAATATCTACTTCTATTGATGCTAGCATTACACATTTTTCTCGGTCCACGTGAGCATGAAGGAATGAGTAGATCATACTGAGGGGACAAAGCCACACACCATCTAATTCACCACTATTCTGGAAAATCCAGGTTCAAGATTTCAAAGTTCTAGTTAAATCATATCAAATAAAGTAGTCAATCATTTCATTTAAGTTAATTTCACTTTCGATATTGCCAAGGAAGCTGTGGGGATTGATAGTTTCTGAAAAACTATGATTCACTCCTCACTTCTGAGGTAGGATTGAGAGTCTTTCAAATAGAGTAGACCATTTATCAGGTTATTGAGAATAGATCTACAAACTGCATAGACAAGTAGCTACACTCGGTTTCTTTGTTTGTTTTAAATTCATTATTAATTTAGTTGTCGATTTTAGATATATTAGATAATTGCTCTTAAAAATTCTGTTAAGTAGTTTATCAATAAATATCAAACTTAGGAATATACGTAGATATATCTTGCATAGTTAATTTATTCTATCATTAGTTAGCTTTTTATCCGTTTTTCTTTTGTATGACAATCATGGGACCTAGAGAGCCCAGAGAATACGTATTCAAGACAATCATGCCTCAACCCAATCTCATCACAACAATAACTAACATAGATCAGAATCTTAGAATCTAAGTCTTCTAAACAACAGTAGACTTACAACAGATCAACTCACAGTTGAGCGGGTTAAACATAGAAGACGACCAATGTGCACACACGTTTTGGTCAAATCAGACAAACTAGAGATTACCCCTAGATAAATATCGGCATGACTGTAGAAGGGCTTGAAAGAGAGCAAATTTTTAGTTGTGATCCTTTAGTCCCCACATCTAGATGCAGGAGACACTCTCATAGACATAGACACTAGCTTAAGAATTCAGGTTGCCAGAACACCTGTAAGGTACTCTGAGAAGATTGCACAACTATTAAGTCTGAATGTAGAGGCCGAGAAGGCATATGACTATTGGATAGTAGGGATTAGAGAGTGAACCCTCGTATGACCATAGCAGGTCCACAACAACCACGAATCTACAGTTGTGACCCATAAATCCCACAACCCAACGAGTCTACAGGTCAATCTGACATTGACACCGGCTTACACATATTAATTTTTAGATCCAATCAACTTCTGCCTATTATCATCGCACAATTATCCATTGTTAGACGTAACATCTTACAAAGCTAAGGATTTCTGGACTAGACCATACAATCACCCAGAGAGTCAACTATATCCATCATCCAAACTATGACCCTATCTGGAAACATACACAAAACTATCCTAGGTCATTTTCTGCATTATCCCACAACGCATAGATCGAATCATGCCAGAGATCAATATTGATTAGAGCCTTCAAGCAGTCATCCTCGCCAATCGCTCTGTCATGCTAGATTAAGGTTAGGAGGGCCTTCTTTGCCTTAGATTTGTAGATTCCACTAGTGCGCATCGAAGACATAAGATTTCTTAACTAGTTTGTCTACATCCCACGTGTATTCCATCCCCACCGTCTATCCCGGGATGACCTCGGGAGGTCGGGTGCGAGGAAGAGTTACTTTATTCCCATGCTCCCTTGTCACTTTTTTATCGTATAGTTACTAAAATTCCTTTCTCTTTATCCTGGCTCTTTTTATTTTTGTGTTTTTACTCTTACATGAAATTACCTTCAATCATGTGCCCTATTTATGGAACCCTAACTTGGAAAAACCCTTCCTTCCACAAGACAGTGTATTCACTTGTGGTAATTAAAAACTTCTACAACCCTCTTCCTCATGCCCGTGTATTATTTTGCCACCCTGGTTGATTGATCAAACTAGCTATGCACTCAAATATTCAAATACTTCTTTCATACAAATTTTCTAAAGGATTCCCTAATTTGAAAGATCTCTTCCATATCACAAATACAAGGTAAAGATAATGTAACCCAACGTTATACTTATAGTTTTTCATTCTTTTCTATAATAAATGCAATGCCACCTACCAGCATACCTTTGTAATAAAGGCTAATTTCTCTACTAAATCCAACCTTCAACACTTTTATCCCCCTGCACCTAATTTTGCATGAAAAACTTCTACAATTTCTTGGTGTGTAAAAAACCTTACTAATTGAAGGTCCTTACGTGCACACTTGCAGTGCCAAAGGCACTTCTTCTGTCCTTACCCTGATTTTTGACATCATCTACCTCATGTTGTTCCTTTGCTTCTCATACTTATATGTGGTCTTTATAAATCCCTTCTGACACCAAACTCCTTATGTCCACCTTTTCTGTGTGCACTATTCTAAACTACATGCTTTTGATCCTTCAATCTAGGCCATCGAAACACATCTTCCACTACCAACTTCCTTTACTTGTCACATTACACCACCTCACACAAGAAAAGATGCGCAGTCCACTACACAGATTTTTTTTGAAAATAATGAGTGGCTACCAATGGACAACGCACAACAAACAAAAAGAGAACAAGCAATAAGAAAGGGAAATTCAAAGAAAGGAAAATAATTAAGGGAAATCCTAGGCTAAATGGAAATACTACCCTATTTATAAACATAAGGAAGACTTATTTATATTAGGGATTTAGCCTACTCCCATTGAGATGGCTTGGTAATTGTGTTCCCTCCAGCGCTTGTAACCGGTTAGTTCCTAAATCAAGTATATAGGATACAATGTATGTGACCACCTAATGGAAATTGAACTTCCCAAGATGGCACAAAAACTTGGATTCATACAATAGAACCATCCTCCTAACCTTGAATTATTTGTTCTTTATGTGTGTATCATGCCATGCCTTCTACCTGGATTTCTCTTTTTTCTGACTCTAGTAAGAAATATCCCACCTTTCATCTAACTGCATTAACTTACCTATCCTCTCCTCAAGTGTTTTTTCATAGGCTAACACTCCTTTACACACTATATGCAGTGATGGTAATATGAATTCAACAGGTAACACAACTTCCATGCCAAACACCTATTGAAAAGGTGTGGCCTTGTTCAGGCTTTTATAAGTATTCCAATATGACTGTAACACAACAAATATTTTATCATCCCAATCCTTTCTTCCTATGTCACAAATCTTGGTTGACATGTGATTCACAATTTTGTTAAATGCCTCATTAGTTCCATTAGCTTGTGGGTGATATGGGGTAGTATTTTGGTGGGCTACAATGAATTATGACAACAATATTTTGATTGTCTCATTCAAAAAAATGGGTACCCCTATTACTTGTTAAACTTAGTGGACATCCATATCTTTTGATTATATTTTCCCATAAGAACCTATCCATTTTCATTGCTATGCAGTCCTTTTTAGGTGATGCCTCTTCCTATCTTGTTAAGTAATCAGTATAAGTAATGATATACGAACCACTCCTTCGTACGACACATTAAATCGGTCGTACAAAATCAATGGCCCACTTCTCAAATGGTTCTGCACTAGGTATCGGTCTCAAGGGAATCTCATCCCTTCTTCCTATTTTTTCAAGGTGCTGGAAATGGTCACAAGCCTTAAATAACTCAATACAATCCTTGTAAACCATTTCACATGAAAAACCTGCTAAAAATATTTGTGCATGGTTACATTCCCTGTGTAGTGTCCTCTTGCAATCCCACCATGTACTTCATCCATGATTGTAGTGTGTTCATGCTCTAACATACACTGACACAAAACCTCATTGTGGCCTAGCTTGTATAAGTATCCACTTATACCCATGTAGGGTGCGACAAATATGATTAACTATTTTCTCTCCAAATTCTTCATTCCCTTCGGTGCCACACCCCTTTTGAGAATTATAGAAATATCTTCCAATTCATAGGACGTGTGCCACAACCTAAACAATTATGCATCTAGCATTGTATCCTTAATGATTTGCATGTCCTCCCCCGAGTCAATCCTTGATAAATGGTCAGGTTCTAAGTTACTCTTTCCTGGTTTCACAACAAATGTAAACTCAAACTCTTGAAACAACAAGACCCACTGACATATGCACCCTTATAAAATGGTCTTGTTCACCAATTACTTCAATGCCATGTGGTCTATGTAGAATATGAAGGGATTTTCCAACAGATATTACCTAAATTTTTGCATTGCGTAGATCATTGATAATGATTTACACTCAGTAGTAGTATAGTTTTTCTCTGCTAGTGTCAATTTTATGCTAGAAAAACACAAGGTGTGGTTAACAATTCCTTCTCTAGGTTGTGCCAAGATTTCCCCAATTACCATTCCTGAAGCATCAAAATGCACATAGAATGGCTTATCCCAAGAAGGAAAGAATAATATGGGCATAGTAATAATCTTATTCTTCAATGCATCAAACTTCATATATTGCACCTCTCCCAATGGAACATACATCCATGCTTCAATAATTCCTCTAGTGGTGTGGATATTTTATCATACCCCTTAATAAAATTCTGGTAGTACCTTGGATGCCCAAGGAATCCACACACTACGCTCTGGCTTATAAGATCCCCCAATCCTATAATAACAGAAAATTTAGCAAGATCCACCAACAAGCCTTCCTTACATATGATATGCCCCAACATGGTTCCAAATTGTCACAATGGTCTTTCATGAGTCCATTCACTGTCTTTTCATCTAGGTACACCTGAAGGAACTTATAGATGAAGTCTTAAAATTTGTGCAACACAGTGCATGAAAACATAGCAGGTGCATTCTTTATATGTAGGAAAATATTCCCCATCTAGTGGTGAAATTTGTCTTTTCTTGGTCCTCTTTTGTGATTCTAACTTGATAACATCATGAGCATCCATCTGTGAAAGAATAGATTTCATGCCCACCAACTCCCTCCAGGATTTCTTTGATAAAAGGGGTTGGGAAAGGATCAATTACACATACAGCATTTACGTCCCTATCGTCAAAACAGATCCTTATCCCTCCATCCTTTTTAATTCTTATGACTATAGGACTTATCCATTCTAATTACTCCACATCTTTAATGATTCCTAATGCTATCATCTTGTCTATCTCCTCCTTGACTTAGACATGAAAATTTGGATTCATTTGGTAAGGTCTCTTCTGAATTGGTCTTTCTCCTTCCTTTAGCTTGATCTGCATCTCCCATAGAGACTAGTAAACTCCTTTAAGCTCATGGTACCCGCGCATAAATAAATTTGGAAAATCACATGATAGATCAATGATCTTTAAAACCTCTTTTTTTGACCAATAGTCCCCAATGGTAGCCTCCTTAGGTTCCATTTCTGATCCAATGTTAAACTTCTTTATCTTGAGGGGTTCATGGTATCCATGCACTTTCTCATCATAACTATTTGTTACTTCGCATGTACCCACTATATGGTTAACATCCAAGTTCTCCACTTCCTCGCCATCAATCACATAGACCATTTTCCCCTTTTATTTCTCAATGCAAGAACATTCAAGATGTATCTCATCTTATTCTCTCTCATCAGAGTGCTCCTCTAAGCTAGGATCACCAAATAATTCTAGTATTCTATCCTCTGTCATGGCAATGTCTCCCATAGTTAGGTGCTTAACAACATGTAGTGCCTCATTAACTGAGGGCTTAGAACTTTTATACTAAAAAGTTTGAATCAAATCATTTTTTAACCCCCTCTAGTTTATTATCTAATGACGTAACTCTAAATGAATGTATCATGCACGCGTAGAGCCTTATAGTGTGGAATAAAAATTTTACACCCAAATGGAAGGAGGTAAAGCCTCAATGCCATCCATCCAGATCCTCTGACACTTCTAGACATGATTCGAGGTGGATCCTTTCCCATCATAGACACTAAGTTCATCTAGTGTGTTGCTCCTGAAGAATCTAATAGAGATCGTAATGCTCACGTCGTGCCACCCTAAAAGATTGTCCTAGTGTGCCATCCACCAACGAGCTGTGATTTCATGCAAAGTATAGACAATCTTTCTCCTTCGTTTGATCTCACATCTATATTGGAATTCCATGGATCATATGAAAAATTCAGGGTTTCCATCCCCAATGTAGCTTGGTAATTACTTCCCTTTCAAACACCTAAGTGGGCACACCTTTGTTACTCTTGTAACAGATCCTCTCAATTACCACCCAATTAACTCATAAGTCTTATGTGCCTAATTGTCACATGCTACACTAGTGGTATCACTTAATACTGGGTGTATTTAAACCAAATAAATCCTTCCATAGGATTAATCACCTTAGAGTCCCTGATAGAGCGCACATATATCCTATCAAGAACTTCTTATCCAACGGGATCAATATACGGTGCTCACTTTCCATTGGTCAAGGGGATGATAACCTGTTCTTCCTTGTTCTCAAATATTATGTACCCCTTATTGAACCATAGGTCAACATTGTTATTATAACACTAGGGGTGTCCAAGTAATGCTGGAAAGTTTTCTACCTTGGCTAGCACCAAGAATTTGAAATCTCCAGTGAAAATTTCCCCCTGGATAGTGATAACAACATCCTTAAAGACACCAATGGGCATCATATTTGTCTTGTTAGCCATATACAACACATTTGAAGATGGCTGTAACGGTGGCCTCCCATTTGATGTCATGTATCTAGAGTTAGAACATTAACTTTTGTACCCATGTCTATCAGAATATTACTCAGAAGCCACCCGTTAAGTACTACATTTAGAGTAATAGCCTTATCATAATCAATGGTATGAGGGGGGATGTTAGCATTCAATACTTTTCGCTCGTGATCCCCTCCAGCATATAGTACTTTTTCCTGTAACCATTCCCCTAGCAAAGGAATGATATTCTCTTGCCTCACCATTTTGCATACAGTCTTTCTTTACTCTAACTGCCATGACTACTCCGTTAGGCACTGAATTTCTCCTTTTAGGCTCTAAATTACATCCATGGTATTTTTATAAACCTCTTTCTCATGAATAGGGTCCAGATACTTCCCATGTACCACCTCTTTTCTAGTAACCAGTGGTTTCTAATTTTATATCACACTGATGCGTGCAACCTCATCTTGTGTCATTAGGAGTACATGTTCTCATTATGAATTACGTGCCATGCTTCGCATCCATTGCGATTCAGCCTTCTTCACACTAATCATTCCCATGCCTTTATCCTTCTATTGTTTCTGGCTCATATGCTCAAATAGCTCTAGGCACTCCTCATACTTATGCTTCTTTCCACACCAAGCGAATAGATCTGAGAACTCACGCTTGTAGTGCTCTATAAATCAATAGTTGTAGCAAGTTCCACAGGGGAACTCACTTCTTCCCCCTCTGCAGTTGCCTTAACCTTGGAATCCTCCTCAGAAAATTTTACCACGCACCCTCTATCCATGTGCCCTTCATAGTGATGACCCTCATCCTTTGAATTATTTTCAAGGTTGGTTTGGCAGACACCAATATCAATGACATCATGTATCTAGCAAATCAACCTACAATCCTTGGTGTCATGCATAGTAAAGGTGAAAATCTTGTAATACCAAGACACATTTTTATGTATCATGCATTGTAGTAGTTGACATCTAATTGCATCATGATTTTCATGGAAAATATCACAATCCACTATCATGGCATGTACTGATCTCTAAGGATAATTGTCCTTTATATGCCCTGGTACCTGACAATCTGTACACCATAGGACACTATGAGTCTCATGTGTCGAGTTCAAAGATAACTTATCCATCTGTTTGTCCATTGTTGTAATGTGAGCTTCAATAAAAGAGCTAACACTGATATCCATTCTTCCAATAGCCTCAGTGCATAGGGCCGCCTCTAAGGCATTACATTAGTCTTTGAAAATATTGTGTGAAAGTACTCTCCTAAAAGGTGTTATCAACCCTATAAAAAACCACTCAACATGCTGAGAAGGATGAATATCATAATATAGTTTTGATAAAAGAGTCTTAAAATGCATGTCATATTCCTGCACATTCTTTTTCATACCATTTTAAATCTCCTTCAGTGTGTTAATGCTCTTTTGTTCAAAATCACAGATATGAAATTCAGCTAAGAAGGTGTTCCACAGTGTGGTATAATATACCACCATTTGGTGGGGGTCATAATTTCAATACCAACTATGCGCACGTCCTTACAACATTTTTGCAAATTTACTTTCCTTTCATTCCAAGGTAGTGATCCCCTTCATGCCCCATAGCAGGTCACACTTGTGTATATACTCTGCAACATCCTCAACACCTTTGTAGTCTGGTAGATGCAACTAAATTTTGAAAAATACTTTTTGAGGTGGTTAAGGTCCATATCCTCCTGATCTAAAACCTTGATTCCCTCTGGTCTTACCTCCACCACCAGATCCACTAGATCAACCAAGTCTTGTTCCTCCTGATCTACCAAATCCTCTAAATCCACCAGGTCCACTAGGTCCTCTATCTCCTATTCAACCATATCCACCTCCCGTAGGTGTAGAGGCCCTGAAATGGTTGTGCCTAGTGTCCCCACTATCATGATGAAATACATGCCAACATTATATGATATTGCACTGCTACCAAATGTGTATCTTGTGACGATTCAAGATGCAATACCCAAAATTTGTATACCTATATCTTGTCCAAATGTCATTCCAAACAATATGCATCCAAACACATGAAATGATTGTGCAGCCATTGATGTGCCAAATGAAAATTTATACCTCCTAGGTATTGATCAGTCACTTCCAACAATATTAACTGTGTCAACAATACTTATCTCTAGATTTAGAAAAATAAGCGTCAAGGGTTTGTCACTAGGTGGATTTAGATGTGTGCTGATGGATATCCTTTCTCCAAGTAATGAGCTCTCATCAAAATCTGAAAGGGTCTCTCTCTCATGCTTGAAGAGATGGGGTAGCACAAATAGCTCAGGTTCCACATCCTCCGCGTGAACCTTAATTCCTTCCCACAAAGTCTACCTCCATAAATTCATCACTTGTACAACCCCATGTTATATATTCAACTCCCTTTCTCATGCATCATTATACTTGAGTCATCTCTCTTCCCTCTCCTTCTCATCCATAAACCTCATGTTGTAAACAGTGAGTCATGAACTCAATCACATCCTTTTTCATTCCTTTCTATAAATATTGTTGTTTTATATCAGCAAGCAACTTTTTAATGCCAGGGTGTCTAGAAAAATGTGAATTATGAAATTCAGCTAATAATTTCTTTCTTAAATCATTTAGCAAAGGTATGTATACCCTATTTTCAAATCGCAAGATTCCTTCATTGTCAAAGTGAAAACCTTTATATCTCATGTCGTTTGGATCTGTAGAAAGTGTTGTCTTTACTTGTTGAAAATAAGAATTAGATTCCATAACAATTTTTACCTCATATTTAAATTGATTTCTCAATGTTATAAGAGCAAAAATGTTCTTTCTATGACTTAGAGCATCTGCTAATCTATTTTCCTTTCCTTTAATGTAACTTATGTCAAAATCATATTGAGATAGAAATTATAACAATCTTTATAGTATTGCATTCAATTTTGGCTGAGTAAAAATATACTTCAACCCAAGATGATCAGTTTTTAGTTCAAAAGGTTTACCAAGAAGATAATGCCTCCATACTTGAAGTGCATGAACAATGGCAGCAAGCTTGAGATCATGTGGACCATAATTCAGCTCATGTACCTTGAGTTTTCTACTTTCATAAGCTATGACATAATCTTTTTATAACAGAATACCCCCAAGACCCTCCCCAAATGCATCTGTTACAATAGTGAAGTCTCTATTAGGGTTAGGTACATCAAAAATAGGCATTAAAGTTAACTGATCCTTCAGAGTTTCAAATGCAGATTTGAATTTTTCATTCCATACAAATTTCTTATCCTTTTTCTATAATGAAGTTATTGGTGTAATAATCTTGGAGAAGTCTTTTATAAACTTCCTGTAGTAACCAACAAGACCCATGAAGCTTCTAACTTCATGTACATTCTTTAGTGTAGGCCACTCAGTTATAGCTATAATCCTAGAGGGATCTATAGCTATTCCATTCTTTCCTATAACATGACCAAAATAGTGCACTTCTATGTCATATAAAGAACATTTAGACAACTTACCAAACAACTCTCTTCCTCAAGATTTCCAAAACTATCTTCAAATGCTCTTGGTGTTCATCAACACTTTTAGAGTATGTGAGAATATCATCCAAGAATAAAAGCACAAATTTGTCCAAGTATTCTTGAAAATATGATTCATTAAATTCATAAAAGTTGCAGGTGCATTTGTTAATTCAAATCGTAAGACTATGAATTCATAATGTCCATACCTTGTTCTAAAAGTTGTTTTATGAATGTCTTCATATTTTATTCACAACTAGTGATATCCAGATCGAAGATCTATCTTATAATATACTGATGCACCACGCATTTGATCAAACAGATCATCAATTCTAAGAAGTGGATATATGTTCTTAATCATTTCCTTGTTTAACATCCTATAATTGATACACAATCTAAGTGTTCCATCTTTACTTTTCACAAAGATTATTGGTGCTCCCCAAGGTGAGACACTCGATCTAATCAAGCCCTTAGAAAAAAATTATTGTAACTGTGCCTTAATCTCTATCAACTCAATTCTAGTCGTCCTATAAGGTGCCTTAGAAATATGCTCGATTCCAGGTTTGATCTCAATAGTGAAATCAAACTCCCACTTGGGTGGAAGACCTGGTAAATCTTTTGGAAACACATCACTGAAGTTTTGTATTAGTGAATATATTTCCATGAAGTCACTACTCCCTTCAGTAGTTTCAGAAATTTTTACTGCATATAAGGTGCAACCTTTGTTTTTGGCCTTTTAAAGTTGTATAGCTGATAATTTCCTAAATGAAATCTCACGTTTTACACCCTGAATGTCTGCTGTTTTCTATAGATCATCTAAAAAACTAATATGTTTTTTAAAATAGTCAACTTTTGCCTTAGCTCAGCTAGCCAATTAACACCTATGATTACATCATAAGATCCCAAAGGAGCGACGTAAAGATCAACTTCCATGGAAAAAGTGGGTAAGTCAACGACTGCTCCAAAAAGACACATACTAACTGTATGAAAAATATTATTTCCATAATGTGTACGACTCATGATTTATCCATTTTCCAGCTTTTATTTTTAAAATTTCGATGCTAATTTAATAGAAATAAAACATTTGGTATCTCCAGTATCGAAAAAAGAATAGTTACAGGTATGCACAAATAACTTACTTGGAACCTCTATGGGTATGGCTTGATTGTCAGCCTGCTTGTCAGCTACTGTAGCGTGTATCTTTTCCTGACTGACTACGGTCATCCTTTTTCAAAGGAAATTTATTTGCAAGTAATGATCCTTTCCACAATTGTAGCATATCCTCCTACAGGTCCGCTTTTTAGCCTCAAATTTATTTCCAGCCTTAAAGTTATCATTCTGACCTCCGTATGACTTCTGTCCATTATTATTGTTCTTGACAAAGTTATTCTGCACATTAGTAGCATAGTTTATTTGATGTTGTTTTCTTGTTGTTATTCGTTACAAACTTGTTTTTCATACAAAAATTATTCCACTGGCCCCTTCTTAGGTGCAAGAGATGATGAAGAGGAGTTTGTAACTTTCTTTCTGATTTCCTTGTTATGAGCTAGAATTTACTTTCAATTTCTATTCCTGCCTTATGGATTTTTCAAAAACCCCTTCCATAGTGGTTAGGTTGTGAATATCCACCTCTCCTCCTATAATGGGGCTTAATCCCATGATAAATATCTATATCCCGAACTTCTCGTTAGTTTGATACCAAGGTAAATACTTAAGGAGTTTAGTAAACTGCTCCCAGTACTCTATTACAATTTAATTTTCCTTAGGATAAGTTCTGAAATTCATTCATTTTTTGATCACAATAAAGTAATGGCAGCCATCGTTGCATAAAAGTAAAATTTAAATTGATCCCAAGTAATTTTCATTTCATCAATGTTTAACTCGGCCTTACGGTTATCCCACCATGAGGATGCTTCATGGGAAAGTTGATATGCTCCCCATATTGCCTTTGTTTCCTCTAAGACAGTTCCTTATCAGCAAAGTACTTCTCCATTTCACTGAGCCAATTCTCAGCTCCATCTCCTAATGTGGTGCCATCAAACTTAGGTGGACTTATCCTTTTTATATCATTAGCGAGTTCAAATGTCTAGCCTGATTTTATTTATTTTCTAGGTTGATCAGGTATGTTTGCATAATTTTTATCAACACTTAAATTTATAAAATTGGCATTGTCCATAGGAGGTCGCTGATTGTTATTACCAACATCTTCTTCCTCCTCATCATTTCCCATTACTTTTTGTTCCACTACAGTCAAACAATCTCTTGTGTCCAACAGGGAAGCAAGGATCTCATCGAGGTTTTAGGTAGTAACTGCTTCTTCACCAGGTGGTGGGTTGTTTGCAGCATTTCCTCTTGTTCTAACCATTTTATGTTAACAAGAAAATTTAAGTTTTATCAGATTATGGACACAATAGGTCCAAGAGATGCAACCTTCTAGCTCTAATACCATGGATGTAACATTCCCATTTTAAGACTTTAGAAACAAGGGAATTTTTTAATTCATATATCATATATATATATATATAATGTTCTTTGTTCTAAATAATCATAATTTAGAACATACATTCCATGCCGATCAATCTCATAAAAGATAACCATATGTAGTTGTAAATGACTCAGTGAACTACCGAGTCTGTCATGTTAACTCAAGGTGAAAATTGTATAACAAGTATAACTTGGTTATTTTACCTTATTCTGGGTATTGAAGTGTTCTATTTAAGAGACCTAACTTAATATATGTTACCAATATTCATCTGAGATCTTGTTTCTTATACTAGGTGACACAGGACAACACAACCAATAGCTTGCAATACTTTGGCCAAAGATTTCCAACACATTGTTCATGTTACCATTCCTAGATGACATACTCATTAAATAAAATATGTCCTTCACCCCATTTCATCTCTTATCTAGAATGGTCCTTTACTGACTCCTGTCAGTCCACTTGTTCAAGGTTTAACCCTACCCCAGGTTAGCAACATAGTTTGGTATAGGGAAACCACTCGGGGTGACTAAGGGTACGTAGACATACTCAATCAACCTAATTCAATTGCATGTGTCTAGTTATCCTAAGTCATCATGAGTTATTCCCTATACTAATTCAGGATCCTATCTTGACGTACAATATAACTAAGATCAAGTCCAAATTTATGTAGATCTAGTTGGTCTAATTCCTATGGGTATTGCCACATGTCAACTGCAACATTTTATCCTCACGAAGACCCAAGTCTTCATGAAGGTACAACTCTGCAGTTGGCGTGTTCCAACAACCAATTGAATCATCCCATATGGATGCACATACCCAGGAAAGAAGAGATTTACTCAATTATACTCCTTAATTAAGATTTTAATTACAACAATCTTGGTGAACCCTAATTTCATTAGCCCTTAAGGTTGACTTCCATAGTTGAGTTACTAGGGTTTTGTAGAAACAACATGATTGCTTTTTAATCATTAAATGATTACTTTAGAGTTCAGTTAATTAAAACAGAAACAACAAGATCATAATATTTACATAGTATACCTTCATCATTCTTAGCTTGTTTAAGTTTCAAAAAAGGTTCCATTACGATAGACTTCATTATGATGAAGTCTAATTGGTAAATTTTCATATTTACCTTAGATTTTTTTTTATACTTATGAAGGTATTGATCAAGAGGTAGTGCACCTTCCTCTTTCATGTTATGAGTTAGGGTTCATTGTGCCCCTTTTTATTATACAAAACATCATAATTAATTTACACTTTCATTAACATCTTTTAATAAGCTGTAGATACTTAGATAACAAAATATCTATGCATGCCAACTTAATAAGCTGCATTTCATTTAAGGGATAGTGTAACTTACTCCCTTCTATCTACTTATTTAAGTCAAACCAATAAGGATTCCATATAGATAAGGCTACAAATTTCCATTACAACAAATACAAGGAGAATTACACATCACGTACAAGTAACTCTCGATATTTTTCCGTTTCTTAAAATGAAATACACATTTTACAAGTCCATTCATTTTAGACATCTTTCATGTCAAACAACTTCAAGATCAATAAAGAAATACAACTTTTCCTCTTTCAATAATGAATAATATTTCTTCACAAAAGATCCAGACTTTAAGTAACAAGTAACATCATGAAAGTAATTGCCGTCCTTTATCACTTACGAAGTCCATCTGTAAAAATTGCTAGCACAGGTCAATTCATTGAAATGAGCATGATAATCACTAAACATTAAAATGATGTGCTTTCAACTAACTATTTCATAAAAAGAACTGTGTTTTTATGAAATAGTAAAGCCATATAGATAGATTCAACCTACCATATAAGTAGCTCAGAGGAGGAGTAGGTGATGGATGGTTGTAGATTCTAGGTTGGTTGCTGCTAGCCTGAGGCCTCTGGGGTTTTTTTGTTTGTTATGGAGGTTTTTTTTTCTCTGAACTGTGTGCGGACTGTTGGTGAACTATGGTGTCCTATTGATTTTTGGTCTTTTTTGTCCTCTCTGGGATCCAGATCCTGTAATGTAAGAGTTAATCCTGTTTAACTCATCTTTCTAGGACCTCTTTCTGGTTTTTTTCTTGTTTTGTTTTTGGTTGCGTTCCTCTCTTTTGTACTGGCCCTTGGGAGCCGATCCCTATTTTTTCCTAATATAATAAAAAAATCTATACAGATAGATACATCAAAGATAAATAACAATCATAAAAGAAGGAACAAGAGATCAACCAAATTAACATTTAGAAAACACCATGATATAATCAACACTTCTCAGCCATTGATTTCTTACGAATTTAAATTAGATAAGTAATATTTGATTCTAATTACTTATCTCATTCTTACTAAAGGTATTTATAGTTTATTTCTTACTTCATTCAATCTAGATTCAAAATAAAGACACTAACTCCACATTTCCCAAAAATAGAGTTAATTTTTTTTAGAAGTAGAGAACCATCAAGCTCAACATTATCATGTTCCATCCGAATGCATCTATAGCCGAGATAATTCAACCTTCATGAAATATTTTAGTTTGAGCCAACAACAACATACAAATAAGATATTCCTATTCAAGAAGCAACATCCAAATTTAAGGCCCAAGAAATAGCCTAAGTTTTAATTAGACCATAAAAATTTAGAAATTGGAACGTATTCAATTAATTACTTGCATTACACATTAGTCACCCATTACCAAATATTGTTTCCAATAACCACAAGTCAAGGTGAATAAGTAAGGATTATCTCCAACTACTCATTTGCAATCCTATTAAGAAATACAAACTGAACCAATCAATTCCTTAAACAAGAGTAACATAGAAGAGGGAAAGGAAAACTGAGAGAGGAACAACTTGTAACTTCCCTCCTAGTTCGAGGAGACCTGTGTTACATTTCACGACTCAGAGAAGAGAGGATGGTGTATAGTCTCCTACAGTTTTAAAGGAAAACAAAGGTGAAAAACTTAACTTAGAGAGGAGAAAGAGAAGGGGGTCAAAAAAGAGAATAGAAGAAGATTACATCATTATTTCCTAAGAAAATAAGTACATATCATAATAAAAAAATGATACAAATCCAATCACCAAATCCTTGAACCCTTGTTAAACATAGAAGGCATGGAACTAATTGATACCGAACCGAATTATGCGACTGTAGTATGCAAGTTAGATACAAAAGATGAAGTTAAATCAGAATAAAAACAGATCAAGCATTAGTATTAGTGCTTTAGCTACATCTAAGAAAGAGACGTGTTTAAAATGAATTCGTTTAAGAAACAATTACATGAAAGCATCAAAAATCACAAGACATTCCAACTCTTATCAAGTGTAAGTAGATCATACTATATAGCCAGAGCCCAATCATCCTGTCCTAAGACGGAAATGATACAATCTGTAAAGTTGACTCATATTCCCACTTCACAGAGGTAAGAGAAAGAGACAATCTTTGGATAGGAAGAAAAATGACCTAATCAGTTTCAAACTCAAAGAAGATGCAACAAGTAACAACATGAATTTGCTACAGGCGCACAAGTCAATCTCAGAGAAGATTAGAAAAAAATGAATTCATTTTAGTCTATTCGTAATGACAGGTTCAACTGTACATACCCATAATTCACCTAAAAATTCTATTCTCTCCATGCTATTCATAGATCAAAATAAATGTAAGGGTTTATAAAATTCTTCAATTTGAACCGATTGGTTAGATACTGAAGCACGAAATGTCATCCCCAAAAAAGATACATATAGCTTCGTTAAGTCTTCCCAAAAATCATGACAATATGGTTTTTAACAAACTACTCTCAAACATAAATAGTCAAGAGGTTCGTCCAGATCAAGATTAGGTAAGTCATTAATGAACCATCTTCTAACTTACACGTAAAAACAATAAGGTCGACATCATGCAAGCTCAAGCAAGAGTTAACGTGAATAAATCAAATTTTTAAACTAGATAGAACAAACACTCGAATATATATTTCATTATAACAGAACTTCTATTTTCTAACTTTAGGTCATTTTTCTAGAGGTTCACTATCCAAAATATAAAAAGTTCAGAAAAAGATGAACTCATTTATTGTTATATTCAAACAAGATGATTCCACAAATCATTTAATACAAGTAACCTTTTCCACACATCTTCCACAAAAGTAACTAGATTCAAAAACAACTAAAGTTTAACTGAAAAGATCAGAAGAAGTATTTCATTCACTATTGTTTCCAATCAAGTTTGAATTCACAAGGACAATGAATCCAAGAAACCATTTCAACATAGCTAAACAAAAGTTCAAGGTTTGAAACAACTAAAGATGCAACTAAGAATAATTCTTTTCTTATCTTCTTCCAACAGAGGAGGACATACCCAGATCAAATTTATAGCAAACAATATTTTTCCAAAATTCAATTTGCACAGATTGCTAGATTCACAAAAATATGACACCATTCCAGTCCCAACAAATTTAAAGCATGATTCACCAATATATTTAATAGGGCACAAACCCGCATTCCATTATTATCTAACATGGATTCTTCATCGGAAAAATACAAAGAACAATTCAAACATGAATGCCAATAGCCATCACACAAAAATAAAAACCCATTTGTTTCCAAGAGTAGAGTTGTTTTAATGAAAAAAATTAGGAAAAATCATAACAACTTAATGGATAGAGCCTATCATGCCCGATAGAGATTCCTATCGATTTGCAGAAGAATTCTAGGAGAGCCTCCACAATTTCTCGTTTTCCCAAATGAAATAAACAACCCAAAACTTCTTCTTATGCCTCTTATGCCTCTATAGGATCAAAAATATCTTAGAGGTGTAAAAAATAATGACAGATTGAAAATAGAACTGTTCATTCGAAGAACCCAAAATCTCCGTGCAGAGTAAAAATCGCCAAGAGTAAATGACCAAACAACCGCTCAAAAATCTTCTTGCATGTCTTCCAAGGAAGTTTCTTCACCAAGAACAAGACTCATTAATGCAAGGACAACCAAATCTCACATGTAAATCTCCACGCCACCGCCATCCAAAATTGGCAAGCTCAATTTCAACTATTACATGCATTGTTAACTTTAGTGATGATGTCAGCTAGGCATTCCCTCAATTCTCCATGCCTTTGCCAAAAATGACAGTATTGAGTTCAATAAATTCAAAACTCAAATAAATTTAATGCCATATAAATCGTCACCACCGAATCCCAATCGCCATGCAATCCATTACATTCCCTTTTAGCTTAGCATTAGTTTAGGTTAGATTGACATTAGATTAGTATTCGACCATAGTCTAGGTAAATAGTATTTACCTTAGGTTATTCTAAACATGCCATAATTAAACATGCCAACATAGGTTAAGTCATAACCCATAGTAGTTTAGTATTAGGTAATGGGTAATAAATAGGCCTTTTATTACCTTAGGTTATTTCCAAAAACCCCACAAACGTAAAGTATACGAACTTATGTTAGGGTGCAAACCTGAATAGTTTAGAAATTGGTCTAAGGTAGGTCCAATTTACATTGAGTTAGAATTCAATTAGGATAGATATTTACAACTTGGACTAAGGTTTTTACCTTAATGGTCCTGAAGTAGTCCCTTATTCCTCTTACACTACTCAACGTTCTATAATATATTTTACAAGAATATCCAAGCTCATATTTTTACAGTAAAATGCAAACCAATGACAACCAAGAAGGGTCCATAAAAATTGTAAACATACAAAGACTCGGTCCCTTATTACCTTCCATTTCAGAATGTCGGTTTATCATACAGACTAGGTAAAAAGAACTGAAGCATAACTTGGAACATTAGCATTGATCCAAGTTTTTGTTGTTAACATTAGATAAGTATGCAAACAACAATACCAATTTACTACCTTTCAGTACACAAAGAAGAATGGATTCATTTTCAAGTAAGAAAAATCAAAACAAATTTAATATTTGTTCAGTAATGATTTATCCATTGCAAACATGATTGCCAACATTCAAAAGAATACACCATCCTAAGACAAATCACATTATGGAGGGTTTATGGTACCTCAAATGCATGATGTGGATGAACAGGCATAAAAAAACTGATGGATCCATGTTGTGAGCTAAACCTACAAATAAGAGTGTCTAAACAAAAAAATATTAGATAAGATATGTAGGAGTTTCCTGACAAAGCCAACTTCAATAAGTGTTACCTTACTTTCTCGAATGTGAACCCCCGTTTGATAACAGAAAGTGAAAAAAAAGATGGATAAACAGATATCATACAGAAATAAAAATACTACTGAATCTAAAAAGTGACTACGATAGATGTAATTACTGATTGGATTGATGAAAATGCAAATTAAAAAATACTTGACTAAGTCGACAATGACCCGAGTATATGAATTTTTAGATAACAAAGAAAAATATACACATCTATAAGGATATGGATGCAAACTTAAGGTAACATATTCCTTTGGATGTTGTGAGTGACTTGTAAAAAAGAACCAGTGGTAGAATACACCAGGAAATGGTAGAAAACAATGGTAAGGGAGGATTGTTTGGAAAACTAGGCCTAGGCCTAGGTCGAAGGTGATTAGGGTGCAGGTTGGGTAATTTAGTGTAGCAAAGAGGAAGGATTTTGGTTTTGGTAAGATGAGACAGAGACAAAATAGACATGGGAATTGGAGAATAATTTGAGACAAAAAATTCAAAGATATAAAGATGGGTCGATGGAAAGATGACAGGGTTGACAGAGACTCTAATAGAGTGGGATGAGGCTAAAGGAAATTGGATGAGATGGATGACTTACAAGCAAAGACACTGGTAGAGAAAGATGATAATGGAGCCTCAGCTACTTCTGAACCTGTAATATGCTGGAGCCAACAAGATAATAATAGAAATGATATAAGATAACACAATAAATGTAAAACCTTCCAAAGTCACACGAGTGACGAAGACAAGCTTCTTAGGACTACAAGAGGGTTGACATAATTGCAGGGATGATCTGGTTTGAAGATGGATTCTCATAATCCAAGACAATCAAGTGTTTTTGTGCACATGTTATCTTGTGTGTGTTCTTTTTGGAAAGGTATAACATAGTCTTATAGGGTCAACAATGAATGGGTTGGGTTGCGTCCAACTACGGGGAAAGTTTCCCCAAAGGGGTGGATTTTTTTATTTCTATAGATTTTGGGAATTTAAGGATGGGAAAAGAACTTTAAATATTGTAGGTGGGAAGGGGCTGTTTAAGGATGTGTCATGGGTAGTTAGGGGATAAAGATAGGCAAGATAAAATCTAGAAAAGCAAGGGGATGTAGATTTATGATAAAGGCATCCTAAATTGAAAGTTGGCTAGGGAAAGTTAGATAAGGATTAATTAATTAATTAATTAATGGGGATTAGTTAATTAGATAAATTAATAAAGATTATATATGGTGGGATAATAATTGGTCATTTAATTAAGTAAAGGGGTTCTAGCTAATACCATGGTAAAATGTGCACGCATGGGAAAACAAGGGTAGTGATATTAAATTTTGGTGTCTACATAATCTATTATTAGTATCCTTGTAAAATCATGCAACTATTAGTGCATGGATATTTTGATCATGCTATCTATTTTGAGATGTATGGTAGTGAAGGGAAAGTACCCACCCCTACATATACATTATGTTTTGCACTATTTTGTTAGCACAAATTGTAAATAGAGTTATCCTACCCTGATATACCAGCGCACATAACTTTTGTAGTTACTCTAGTTATGTATTTAGGTTGTGTTATGTAATATTTCTAGTATTAATGGATTATTGTAGATGGATTATGAAAATTGATGTATCTAATCATGGTGATTGTATGGTTAATCTATTCTTAGTTTTCATCTGATCTAGTGTGATTTCTTATTATTTGTGTTTCCAATTTGAGGTCATGGATTTGACTCTTATGACGGAATATACACTTTGATTATGGTTATTATGAACATGCAAGCTAGCATCCTAAAAAAATAGTACCAAAAAGGGACCTAGTAGCTCTATGTGCTTCAGGTGACTATACAGATCTATCTGAATGAAGAGTTATCACACCTAGGCAATTCAGGGGAAAAAAGACTACAGTTGGTGTTTCGAAAAACCAGTGGTTGATGTACCTTACATGTTATACCTATATTAACTAGGGGTTTCTCTCTCTCTCTCTCCCACCCTTTCTCTCCATCCCTCCCTCTAGTTTTGAAATGAAATGAAAATTAAATATGCATATTTAACTCTCTCTCTTTAGTTGTGTGTTGAGTGATAGAATCATGTGAATGGAAAACTATGAAATCATGAATTGTGCTATATTATAGGTAGATGTCATCCATAATTTGTGATAACTATGTGGTAGTTGTAGGTAATAGAACAAGAAGAAAGTGAATTGTTACTTATATTTTCGTAATAATGTGTTATCTTGAAAAAAATTTAATTATATAGGATATATCAATGATATTGTCCTAAATAGAAATATTAAAAAAAAATTATGATTACGAAATTGTATCATATCGAGAAAATGTAATATTTTCATACTTGGTTTTACTTTTGTATGTTCAGTTAAGTAAATGAAGTCATTCTATCATGTTGCAATAGAAAATGATGTAAAAAATCCTATTTATATAGTATCTAAATCATTAAAAGAGGATGAACCTTTGAAATATATTATTTAAAATTTTCAGTACCATCATAATTATGTATGTTTCTTATACCATTAAATTTGAGGTAATAATTGAAAATGGTTTATTTTACCTTTTTGTTAATGATGTGTTGACCTAGGAAAACTTTAGTCTTCAAGAAAAATAACTAGTTTTTATGTATTTCCATGTTGGGTGGAAACCGAAAATCAAACTTATAGTATAAAACCATTGACCCTTGTGGTATGGAAAGGTTCCCTTGAGCTTACCCTTGTTTCCACAATGGGATAAAGCACCTTTATCAAAATTTAACCATATATTTTCGCATTGCTATATTGATATTAGGTTCTACAGTATATCAAACAATATGTCTTACTTATGTTTCATTGATTGTATTGTAAAAGGAGAACATTATACCTTACCCATCATTAAATCATTACTCTTTGGAATGTACCTTTTCCCCTCATGGAAAAATTATCTTCTTTAATTAAGAACTAAAGATATGTTATTAGTGCCAAGTTCTCTTTATGAAGAAACTTGTTGTGGACTTTCTAGGTCTTGGGGGGTAGAGGTTTTATCTTGGATAGTAACAATTATCTTAGGATTTTTTGAATTTTTTCTGAGCTAAAGATGGATGCACACTCTAGTATTGACTTATCGTAGGGCATAGGTTCCTTTGGGTGAATGGAAATAAATTAATTTTAAGACAAATTAAGAAGTTTAATGGCTGGTGAACCATGTAATTTAACTCATAGCTACCGTTATTGAATTTTTAAGATGATGGATTAGGAAAAAAGTGAAATTTTATACTCATCCCTTAAACTCAATGAAAAACCTCATAACATTAACTCAGGTAAAATGTGTAGACACCCCAAAATCAAATACATGTTCCCAACTCACATCCTAGTTCATATCCTTCTTATGCTTGATTAACAAAATTGATTAATCATGCACATTACACCTCTTTGGTTACTTAATGTAGTCCACAACACCATCTTAGCTAAGTCAATTATCATTTATTAAATAAATTATTAATTAAGTATCTTGAATATTGTAGCTAATTAAATTAGTTACTTAATTGGGAATATATACATATTTTCCTAGTCAAACTGCCACTTAGACTCCACTTCCTCGTTCTAATGATCTATACTTGAAATAAATGTCCCTAATAAAATTTAATCCCACTTATAGATTCCTATAAGTGTGTGAGCAATTGGATTGTACATGAAATTAAATTGTTGTATGTAACTTTTTCTGTTCCAAATGTATATTACCCCTTGAAATATGCAACTCCTAGACTCAGTATACTTTCTGTTCCCATGTAATTACAATTATGACCTAGATCTTAGTCAAAATTTCATCCACCTTTCATAGCTCTATCCTTAGCTATAAAAGCATACCATTTCCTCTGTAAACTCATCCTTAGAACTTTGAGAAAATTGCATCCAACTTCTACTAATTTGAAAACCACATCCTTGTGAAATATGCTCATAGCATTTGAAAATCCCTTTTGAGATTCATATTAAGAGAACCCACAAATAAAATATCAATAAGATCAAAAAATTCTAAGTGTTTCTAAGATCTTATTTGAGGTTTGTAAGATTATTACAGAGAAGGTATAACGGTATTGTTTTGATTTATCTTTTTTTTGTTTGTCAATTTTCCTTGTTTACAAAATGAACCATTCTATGTGTATCATGATTTTTTTTTAAAAACAAGGTACCCTAGTTTAGGGATGAGTGGATTGTGAATCTTATACGTATCACGAGTGATGTAAACCAAGTAGTTAAATAACAAATTTAGTCATAATAACTTTAAATTGAATAGTGTATCCTTAGTGTTAAGTGTTAAAATGAAAGAGGAACTTGGGAATCTTTCCTCTCTTAGACCTATAGTTCCATATTTTACTTCATATGATTTCCCTTTTCTTGAAATAACTTAGGTAAAATACAATTCCAAGTAATCATTCTCTTGAGAATGAATCCTTAGCTTGAAAACAAATATTAGTAGAATCATGTGTGTTTAAAATGTTCCTATTTAGAGTTGAGTTATACAAATTAACTTTAATAAGAGGAATGAACTACATTAGATAGAACCATTTACGTAAGGGTTAAACAAATAAAGGAAAGAAAATGTAGTCAATACACTCGGATCTTGATCCATTCTCTCTGATTCTCACTCTTATTCCCCGCTCTTAGGCCTTCTTTTGTTCTCAAGGGTATAGTCCCTTTCAAAAAACTATTTGCCAATAATAAAAAAAAAATGTTCCTATTTAGAGTTGAGTTATACAAATTAACTTTAATAAGAGGAATGAACTACATTAGATAGAACCATTATAAGTTAAGTGTTAAACAAAATAAAGGAAATGTAGTCAATACAAAAGGAGAGTGTATGTTTACATGTTAAATTTTCTTCAAATATTTAAGGTTAAATGATGAAATATGATTATAATAAAGGTGTAGCCATGAAAATGTGGTATTGTGGAAGGTTCCTATACATGATGTTCATATTATGGTTTGGTTTTGGTTTTGTACTTGCTCATTTATAAAATTTTGGCATTGATCTACATCTGTGTCATATATTATTGAATTTATTTCTCATGTTGTGTAGTTGTAGATGTCACAGTGATGTTGAGAAAAATTCGTCCAAAACTGAAACCAATTGGTTGTAGATCCGAAGCCACAATGTTCAGTCCCAAAAAAGATGCATAACATTTTACGTCCTTCTGAAAAATCACAATAGTATGGTTTTTAACAAACTTCCTCTCTAACAAATTTAATCAGGAGGTTTTTCCAGATCAAGATCAGGTAAGCCATTAATGAACCCTCTTCTAACCTAAAAGTAAGAACAACAAGGTTGACATCATGCAAGCTCAAACAAGTTTTAATGTGAATAAATCAAATTTTCAAACCAGATAGAACCATCACTCAAATATAACTTTCATTATAACAAAACTTATATTGTATAACTATAGGCCAGTCTTCTAGAGATTCATAATCCGAAATGTACAAACAAAATTTTAGAAAAAGAAGAATTTCTTTAATGTTATATTCAAACAAGACGAATCCTCAAATCATTGAATCCAAGTAACCTTTTCCACACAACTCAACAGAAGTAACTAGATTTAATACAACTAAAGTTTTAACTGAAAAGATCAGAAGAAGTGTTCCATCCACTGTTATTTTCAGTCAAATTTAACTCTGCAAAACATGAATCCAAGAAACCATTTCAGCACATCTCAATAGAAGTACAAGATTTAAAGCAAATAAAGATGTAACTAAGGATAATGCCTTACTTATATCCTTCTAACAAAGGAGGACATACCCAGATCGAATTAATAGTAAACACTATTTTTCCAAAATCCATTTTGCACAGACAACAAGATTCACAAAAATATGACATCATACCAATCCCAACAAAGTCAAAGCACAATTTTACCACTATATTGAACAGGGCACAAACCTGCATTCCATTGTTATCTAACAAAATATTTTTCATCAGAAAAATACAAAGAACGATTGAAGCATTAATGAAAAATAACCATTACAAAAATAAAAAGCCATTTGTTTCCAAGAGTAGAGTTGTTTTAATGAAAATGATTAGGAAAAAGCAAAACAACTTAATGGATAGATCTTATCATGCCTGATAGAGCTTCCTATCGATTTGTAAAAGAATTCCAGCCAAGCCTCCATAGTTTATCCTTTTCAAAAATGAAATCGACATCCCAAAACTTCTTCTTATGCCTCTTATACCTCCATTTGATAAAAAATAGCTTAGATGTGTCAAAAATAATGATAAATTGAAAATAGAACTATTGGTTCGAAGAGTAGAAAATCTCCATGCAGAGTAAAAATCACCAAGAGAAAATGACCAAAAAACCTCTCAAGAATCCACTTACATGTCTTCCAAGGTGGTTTCTTCACCAAGACCAAGACTCATTCATGCAAGGACAACCAACTCTTCCACCTAAATCTCCATGCCACTTCCATCCAAAATTGGCAAGCTCAACTAAAACTATTGCATGCATTTTTAACATTAGTGATGATGCTAGCTAGGCATTCCCTCAATTATCCATGCCTCCACCAAAAATTGCAGTACGGAGTTCAATAAACTCAAACTCAAATCACTTTAATGCCATAGAAACTGTCACCACCGACTCCCAATTTCCATGATACCCCTTAGGTTCCCTTTTAGCTTAGCATTAGTTTAGGTTAGATTGACATTAGATTAGCATTCAACCTTAGTCTAGGTAAATAGTATTTGTCTTAGGTCATTCCAAACATGCCATAATTAAACATGCCAACATAGGTTAAGTCATAACCCACAATAATTTAGTATTAGGTAATAGGTAATAGACAAGCCTTTTATTACCTTACGTTATTTCCAAAAACCCCACACCCATAAAGCATACAAATTTATGTTAGGGTGCAAACCTGGATAGTTTAGAAATAGGTCTATGGCAGGTCTAATTTACCCTAGGTCAAATTACGATTAGGATAAATATTTACAACTTGGACTAAGGTTTTTACCTTAATAGTCCTAAAGTAGTCCCTTATTCCTCTTACAATTCTCAACGTTTTCTAAGATATTTTACAAGAAGATCCAAGCTCATATTTTTATAGTAAAATGCAAAGAAAGGAAACCACAAAAAGGGTCCATCAAAATTGTAAACATACAAATAATCGGTCCCTTATTACCTTCCATTTCAGAATGTCGGTTTATCATACAGACTAGGTAAAAAGAACTGAAGCATAACTTGGAGCATTAGCATTAATCCAAGTTTTTTGTTTGTTAACATTAGATAAGTATGTAAACAACAATACCAGTTTACTACCTTTCAGTACACAAAGAATAATGGATTCATTTTCAAGTAAGAAAACATCAAAACAAAGTTAATATTTGTTCAGTAATGATTTATCCATTGCAAACATGATTGCCAACATTCAAAAGAATACACCATCCTAAGACAAATCACAATTATGGAGGGTTTATGGTACCTCAAATGCATGATGTGGATGAACAGGCATAAAACAACTGATGGATCCATGTTGTGAGCTAAACCTACAAATAAGAGTGTCCTAAACAAAAAAAATATTAGATAAGATATGTAGGATTTTCCTCACAAATCCAGCTTCAATAAATGTTACCTTACTTTTTCGGATGTGAACCACCGTTTTGATAACAGAAAGTGAAAAAAAAGATGGATAAACATATATCATATAGAAATAAAAAATACTACTAAATCTAAAAAGTGACTACAATGGATGTAATTACTGATTTGGATTGATGAAAATGTAAATTAAAAAATACTTGACTAAGTCTACAATGACCCAAGTATATGAATTTTTAGATAACAAAGAAAAAATATACACATCTATAAGGATATGGGATGCAAAACTTAAGGTAACATATTCCTATTGGATGGTTGTGAGTGACTTGTATGATAAAAAGAACCAGTGGTAAGAATACACCAGGAAATGGTAGAAAACAATGGTAAGGGAGGGGATTGTTTGGAAAACTAGGCCTAGGCCTAGGTCGAAGGTGATTAGGGTGTAGGTTGGAGTAATTTAGTTGTAGCAAAGAGGAAGGATGTTGGTTTTGGTAAGATGAGACAGAGACAAAACAAACATGGGAATTGAAGAATAATTTGACACAAAAAAATTCAAAGATAGAAAGATGGGTCGATGGAAAGATGACAGGGTTGACAGAGAGACTCTAATAGAGTGGGATGAGGCCAAAGGAAATTGGATAAGATGGATGAATTGCAAGCAAAGAAACTAGTAGAGAAAGATGATAATGGAGCCTCAGCTACTTTTTGAACCTTGTAATATGCTGGATCCAACAAGATAATAATAGAAATGATATAAGATAAAACAATAAAATGTAAAACCTTCCAAAGTCACACGAGCGATGAAAACAAGCTTCTTTAGGACTACAAAGAGGGTTGACATAATTGTAGGGATGATCTGTTTTGAAGATGGATTCTCATAATCCAAGAAAATCAAGTGGTTTTTGTGCACATTTTAATCTTGTGTGTGTCTTTTTTGGAAAAGGTATATAACATAGTCTTATAGGGGTCAACAATGACTGGGTTGGGTCGCCTCCAACTACGAGGAAAGTTTCCCCAAAGGGGTGGATTTTTTTAGTTCTATAGATTTTCGGGAATTTAAGGATGGGAAAAGCACTTTAAATATTGTAGGTGGGAAGAGGTTGTTTAAGGATGTGTCATGGGTAGTTAGGGGATAAAGATAGGCAAAATAAAAATCTAGAAAAGCAAGGGGATGTAGATTTTATGATAAAGGCATCCTAAATTGAAAGTTGGCTAGGGAAAGTTATATAAGGATTAATTAATTAATTAATTAATGGTGGATTAGTTAATTAGATAAATTAATAAAGATTATATATGGTGGGATAATAAGTGGGCATTTAATTAAGTAAAGGGGTTTCTAGCTAATACCATGGTAAAATGTGCACGCATGGGAAAACAAGGGTAGCGATATTAAATTTTGGTGTCTACATAATCTATTATTAGTATCCTTATAAAATCATGCAATTATTAGTGCATGGATATTTTGATCATGCTATCTATTTTAAGATGTATGGGTAGTGAAGGGAAAGTACCCACCCCCCTACATATACATTATGTTTTGCACTATTTTGGTTGCACAGATTGTAATAGAGTTATCCTACCCTGATATATCAACGCATATAACTTTTTAGTTACTTTGGTTATATATTCAGGTTCTATTATGTAATATTTCTAGTTATTAATGGATTATTGTAGATGGATTATGAAAATTGATGTAATCTAAATCATGGTTGATTTTATGGTTAATCTATTCTTAGTTTTCATCTGATCTAGTGTGATTTCTTATTATTTGTGTTTCCAATTTTGAGGTCATGGATTTGACTCTTATGACGGAATATACACTTTGATTATGGTTATTATGAACATGCAAGCTAACATCCTAACATAATAGTACCAAAAAGGGACCTAGTAGCTCTGTGTGATTTTGGGTGACCATATAGATCTATCTGAATGAAGAGTTATCACACCTAGGCAATTCAGGGGAAAAAAGACTACAGTTGGTGTTTTCGAAAAAACCAATGGTTGATGTACCTTACATGGTTATAGCTATATTAAACTAGGGTTTTCTCTCTCTCTCTCTCTCTCTCTCTCTCTCTCTCTCTCTCTCTCTCTCTCTCTCTCCTCCTTTATCTCCATCCCTCCCTCTAGTTTTGAAATGAAATGAAAAATTAAATACGCACATTTAACTCTCTCTCTTTAGTTGTGTGTTGAGTGATAGAATCATGTGAATGGAAAACTATGAAATCATGAATTGTGCTATATTATAGGTAGATGTCATCCATCATTTGCGATAACTATGTGGTGGTTGTAGGTAATAGAACAAAAAGAAAGTGAATTGTTACCTATATTTTTTGTAATAATGTGTTATCTTGAAAAAAAATTAATTATATAGGATATATCAATGATATTGTCCTAAATAGAAATATTAAAAAAAAAAATTATGATTACAAAATTGTATCATATCGAGAAAGTGTACTATTTTCATACTTGGTTCTACTTTTGTATGTTCAGTTAAGTAAATGAAGTCATTCTATCATGTTGCAATAGAAAATGATGTAAAAAAATCCTATTTATATAGTATCTAAATCATTAAAAGAGGATGAACTTTGAAATATTATTATTTAAAATTTTTCAGTACCATCATAATTATGTATGTTTCTTATACCATTAAATTGAGGGTAATAATTGAAAATGGTTTATTTTACCTTTTTTTTAATGATGTGTTGACCTAGGGAAAACTTTAGTCTTCAAGAAAAATAACTAGTTTTTATGTATTTCCATGCTGGGTGGAAACCGATAATCAAACTTATAGTATAAAAAAAAATGACCCTTGTGGTATGGAAAGGTTCCCTTGAGCTTACCCTTGTTTCCACAATGGGATAAAGCACCTTTATCAAAATTTAACCATATATTTTCGCATTGCTATATTGATATTAGGTTTCTACAGTATATCAAACAATGAGTCTTACTTATGTTTCATTGATTGTATTGTAAAAGGAGAACATTATACCTTACCCATCATTAAATCATTACTCTTTGGAATGTACCTTTTCCCCTCATGGAAAAATTATCTTCTTTAATTAAGAAACTAAAAGATATGTTATTAGTGCCAAGTTCTCTTTATGAAGAAACTTGTTGTGGAATTTCTAGGTCTTGGGGAGTAGAGGTTTTATCTTTGGATAGTAACAATTATCTTAGGATTTTTTGAATTTTTTCTGAGCTAAAGATGGATTCACAACTCTAGTATTGACTTATCTTAGGGCATAGGTTCCTTTGGGTGAATGGAAAAAAAATTAATTTTAAGACAAATTAAGAAGTTTAATGGCTAGTGAACCATGCAATTTAAACTCATAGCTACCGTTATTGAATTTTTAAGATGATGGATTAGGAAAAAAAGTGAAATTTGATACTCATCCCTTAAACTCAATGAAAACCCTCATAACATTAACTCAGGTAAAATGTGTAGACACCCCAAAATCAAATACATGTTCCCAACTCACATCCTAGTTCATATCCTTCTTATGCTTGATTAACTAAATTGATTAATCATGCACATTACACCTCTTTGATTACTCTAAATTAGTCCACAAAAACCATCTTAGCTAAGGCAATTATCATTTATTAAATAAATTATTAATTAAGTATCTTGAACATTGTAGTGCTAATTAAATTGGTTACTTAATTGGGAATATGTACATATTTTTCCTATTCAAACTGCCACTTAGACTCCACTTCCTCATTTCTAATGATCTATACTTGAAATACATGTCCCTAATAAACTTTAACCCCACTTCTAGATTACTATAAGTGTGATGAGCAATTGGATTGTGCATGAAATTAAATTGTTGTATGTAACTTTTTCCGTTCGATAATGTATATTACCCCTTGAAAATATGCAACTCGAAGACTTAGTATACTTTCTATTCCCATGTAATTACAATTATGACGTAGATCTTAGTCAAAAAATTCATTCACCTTTCATAGCTCTATCCTTAGCTATAAAAGAATACCATTTCCTCTATAAACTCATCCTTGGAACTTTGAGAAAATTGCATCCAACTTCTACTAATTTGAAAACCACATCCTTTTGAAATATGCTAATAATCATTTGAAAATCCCTTTTGAGATTCATATTAAGAGAACCCACAAATAAAATATCAATAAGATCAAACAATTCTAAGTGTTTTTAAGATCTTATTTTGAGGTTTGTAAGATTATTACAGAGAAGGTATAACAATATTGTTTTGATTTATCTTTTTTTTTTTTTGTAAATTTTCCTTGTTTACAAAATGAACCATTCTATGTGTATCATGATTTTTTTTTTCTAAAACAAGGTACCCTAGTTTAGGGAGGAGTGGATTGTGAATCTTATACGTATCACGAGTGATGTAAACCAAGTAGTTAAATTACAAATTTAGTCATAATAACTTTAAATTTAATAGTGTATCCTTAGTGTTAACTGTTAAAAATGAAAGAGGAACATGGGAATTCTTTCCTCTCTTAGACCTAATAGTCCATATTTTTTACTTCATATGAATTTCCCTTTTCTTGAAATAAACTTAGGTAAAATAAAATTCCAAGTAATCATTCTCTTGAGAATGAATCCTTAGCTTGAAAACAAATATTAGTAGAATCATGTGTGTTTAAAATGTTCCTATTAGGGAAATTGAGGAGTTCATTGAGGGTCATGAAAACAAATATTAGTAGAATCATGTGTGTTTAAAATGTTCCTATTTAGAGTTGAGTTATACAAATTAACTTTAATAAGAGGAATGAACTACATTAGATAGAACCATTATAAGTTAAGTGTTAAACAAAATAAAGGAAATGTAGTCAATACAAAAGGAGAGTGTATGTTTACATGTTAAATTTTCTTCAAATATTTAAGGTTAAATGATGAAATATGATTATAATAAAGGTGTAGCCATGAAAATGTGGTATTGTGGAAGGTGCCTATACATGATGTTCATATTATGGTTTGGTTTTGGTTTTGTACTTGCTCATTTATAAAATTTTGGCATTGATCTACATCTTGTGTCATCATATTATTAATTTATTCTTCATGTTGGTGTAGATGTCACATGTGATGTTGAGAATTTCTTCTAAACCTAAGTGGTGTTGTATAGATGTATCAAGTAAATGAGAGCAAAAAAAAATCATGGTTTATTTTGCCTTGTGTTTTGGTCCCTCATGTGTGAGTGCTACATATACTTGTAAAATGTAGGATCCTAGGAATGACTGAAGGATAGGTCCATTTATTTTTGTATGTGTTCACTAGATGAAGATTTCTTAGGGGTAAAAATGTGTCCTCTACTACCGTGGTTCATAATATTCCTCTGAAACTTTCCTTGTATATGTATCTAGATGTATTTTGTATGTGTAGATATTTTTGTTAAAACATTTGTACCTATATGTGAACTCTCTTTTTATTCAATACTTTGTTGACTTGCAATAGGTTATTTCATAATATGCATTGGAATGACCTCATTGTTCCCCCATTGACATAAAGAGTGTTGCAATACATACCAATATGCCAAAGTGGGATCAAACCACACATAGTTCTCCAAGTCTTAGGGTAGAGTGGAGGTTAGAAAAGTGATAATAAGTATGGATCCATTAAAACCTCAACATTTAGATATGATATTTGGATTTATTTTTAGTAAATGATGTGATTTGCGGTAATAATGAATGATTTTTTTTAGTTTTTCATAGATTTTTCATAATGCACTCCAATAGGAAAATGTTTTAATGTTGGGATCAACATATTCTTATAATGTTCTTGGATATGGGATCCATATATTTTCCTAATAGGTTAGGGTGTGCATGTTTATATATATGATATATATGAATTATTTCCCACTCAATCAACCCTAAGTCAAAAAATGTAACTTGTGCATTTAAAAAATTGACCATTACAAGTTTAATGAATAGATTTTTTGGTTAAAAATCTCTTGGGCCAACAAAATTGTCCATATTTAGGATGGAATTTAATTTGAAACATGTGATGGATTGAAGAGAGTCTAAAGAATTTTTATGTATAAGGTTCATTACTTTTGAGGTGTTAAGTTGAGGAAAAAAATAATGATCTAGTGGACTTAAGAGTGTAGGATAGAGCTAGATGCTTAAAATTTAGTCAATAAATGTGTTAAATGGGATAATGTTGAGATATATGCTAAAGGATTATTTTCATCTGCCACATGAATAAATTTTAGGTAACTAAAATGACATGTGTGATCAATCGTCCCAAGTACATGAATATTTAATGTGAAAACATATACTCTATTTTTGAATAGATATAGATAACTTAGTGAATACCATCACCATCATGTTTTCTAATTTGTGGCACTATAGCCATGATCTATGTAAAATATGGGAAGAGCCCAATGTATACCCTTCTTTTTAGATGAGGGATGTTAACTTATATCACTTGGCTAAAATAACATTTTATGGCTATAAAAAGTATAAATCAAAGCATCCATATCTGAACCATATATAACATGTAAACTTGATGCAAGAGCATCCTAAGAGAATTTAGAGTGCATAATTTCAATTTTTGGCTAAATTTTGGAGTGAGCACAAGGTTTATAAGAGAAATCAAGGTGAAGTAGGAATGATAAAATATTTAGGTGATTATTTGAGTGTGTGTGAAATTTTTTACACAATGTTATGTATTACAAAGTACATGGCATAAATGGTGCATGACATATATATGAGGAAGGTTGCATGTAATAGTGCGCAGTATTTTTTCAAAACTATGGATGGGTAGGAATTTTTTTGAGGCATGAAGGTGACATACCAATATTACACAATGAGAAAAAGGAATGCATGGATCTTTCAAACATCAATGCAAAGGAAATATTACATAGAATATTAGAGGCACTAAAAGCCAACAAATGACAAGAAGGTAAGTGGATACTAAATGACTTGAGTACATGGTAGAAAAAAGGAGACAAATTTTTGATTGAGTAGGAGATATGGAGACTTATATAATATTTTCCTATATTATATAAGTCTCCATATCTCCTACTATATCCAAGTTGTTAAAATGTCATTAATGAAAATTTTATAGCAAGAAAGTAAGAGAAGATTCTAGATGGAAATTTTGAAATGTAGCCAAAACATGAAGAGATGTGTATAAAAGAAAAGGTTCATTCCAAATTTTATAACTATTGATTTACTAATAAATAATCTAAGGCATGATCTAATCTAGAGTCAGTATGATACAAAGGGGATTCCTATGCGTGTGAAAACTACCCTTATACCAGTTTTAGAGATTGTTTAAAGTGTTGCAATTATACCCATTAGAGGGAAGATAAATGTATATGTTGTTAAGGATTTAAATTTAATAAAAAAAAATGTTTCTATTTTTATTGTGTTGAACTCCAAAAAGGGGAAGGATCTTCTAGGTCTAGCTAGCACCATTTTTAAAATTTGTATCAAAAACAAAAATACAAACCTAGGAGTGGAATTTTATTCAAGGAGTGAAAATATTTTGTAGAACATTGACTATGAAGCAACTAGTTAAGAAGAAAATATGCCACCAAGAAGGTGTTGTCAATGGAGGTGCAGAGAATTCATTAAACATAGTTATCATGGGTGTGATAGAACAAGTTATGAAATAGTTAAGGGGTGTAAGGAATAGGTTTAAGGTTGTTGAGGAATATCAATGAAGAGGTTTCATGGTACAATATGCTCAAAGAAGTGATGAAGGAGAAGAAATAGGTTCAAGAAATGAAAGAGTCGCTGGAAGAAAAGAGTAAGAAGAAGAATCCATATATACCGGAGAAGTGTGAATCTTGAGATTTATCTCAAGAATGGGTCGAGGACCATTGGTGGATGTCCCATCATTATATATAAAGTTAAAACCAAAAGAATTTATAGATCAGCTCATAATTATGGAAAATACTTTGAGTTTGAAAATATAACTGGCCCACAATGTGTCAAAGTAGCACAAACCAAGTTTCAAAGACACACAACATTTTGGTGGAAGGAAATACAAAATGAGTGATGAAGAAGAGGAAAATACAAGTTATATGGTTGGGATAGAATGGTCATGAATATAAAGAGTTTTTTTTCCTTCTTATTATCAAATTTGTTTCTTTAAGAAATTGTAAAAATTGAAGCTAAAAGAGATGTTAATTAAATATTATACTGAGGAGTTTCATTGGATTAGGATAAGGTATTGGCATATTGAAGTTGATTGGGAGAAGGTCTTAAGATATATAAATGCCCAAGAGTCGACCAAGAGAAGGTTATGAGATATATAAATTGATTAAAGTTTGGAATTCAAGAAAATAGTAGAGGAAATGTTGGCACAAAAAATTCAGAGAACATTCTGAATAGGAAGCGTAATGTGCACGATATAGGAGTATATATTCATGGATACAATAAGTCAAAGGAATATGAGTGCAACAGTGCATAGACATGTACACAAGGTAGTGTGTATGAATAAGGAGCATCTTATCCGTCGAGGGGGCATAAAATAATTTTCCAAGATAGGGGATGAGGATTCTCTATAAAATGTTTCTAGTGTGGAACAATTGGACATCACACATTTACGTTTCTAGGTGCACAAAGTAAAGAAGCTAGTAGCTATAGAAAATATGGCATACATTTATTAAATGGAGATGTGGAATCAGTATGATCCATAGAGCATTCTAAATGACTTGAGCATGAAGAATATCTAATGATAAGAAAACTTTTGTTGAAGACTGTGAAAGAGAAAATGAGCATGTGTAAAGGAAAATTTTGTTCAAAATTGTATGTGATTTGGGAGTAAAGTGTTGCAAGATGATTATCATTATTGGAAGCATGGAAAATATTGTTTCCAATGAAATGCTTGAGAATTTAGGGATGAAGAATATTGTGCATCCCAATCCCTAAAATTTTTCATGGTTATAGATGGGTAACTATTGCATATCAATAATTATTGCAATGAAGTGTTGTGTAATGTGATGTAAATAGATGTTTTCCATATTTTTCTAGGAATACCATGGAAGTATGATGGGAATTTTTTCTGAGATGGGCTCATGAATTTTATTCTCATGAAAAAAAATTAAATAAAGTTTAACTTTTAGGTGTTGAAGGAAAAATATGAAGGTGAAGTGTAGAGTGGGGTTTGCGCAAGAGTTATAGTCATGTCGGGGAAGTAATTCTTGCAAGAAGAAGTGAAGAGGAGAAGAAATGTGTTATGCACTTGTGCCAAAATAAGGGTTGTGAGTATTATGCAAACTAGATAAAGTCCAAGTGAAGTGCGCCGAGTATAAATGAATTTGTAAATAGTGTGTGGACAAAATAATTTCCACAAGGATTACTACTAGTATGCATATTATTCATCAGATTTCACTTGATACCAGTGTTAAATTTTTGTTAAATTGAAAACCATATAGGATGATTTCAAAAGTAGAATTTAGAGGTGCAAATAAAATTATAAGAGTTTGCTACATCACATGACTAGTGCATTAAAATTTTAGCCCTTATGTAGTAAATGTAGTGCTAGCACAAAAGGAGGGACGAGAATGACACATGGGTGTTGACTCTAGATCAATCAAAAATATTGCAATCAAGTATAGTTCTACATTACCAAGGATGAATATCTGATGGATTGCATTAGTGGTGCATAATGTTTTTTAAAGAGACTTGAAGATTGGTTACACAAAATTCACATCAGATAAGGATATTAGTGGAATACAACATTCAAGAAAAATCAAGGCTTGCATGAATGGTCAGTTATGTTATTTGGGTTTTAAAATTACTCAAGCACATTTGTGATGTTGATGAATGAAGTGTTGAGCCCATTCCTTGGAAACATTGTGATTTTATATCTTGATTATATTGGTGTTCAGGAAATAAGAGAAGACTATTTGAATCGTCTATGCAATTTGATTGAAACGCTTGCAAGAAGAGAACTTAATGGTGAACATAAATAACTATAGTTTTATGTGGAAGATTTGGTATATTTGGGATTTATATATCGCGAGATGTGTTATGAATGAACCTAGAAAATATGCCCATAATAATTGTGTATACATCACCTAGGAATGTGACCAAGGCATGAATTTTTCATGGGTTCAAAAGATACTATAGGAATTTCATTAAAAAATCATTGAAGTGTGTGTAGAAATCACATAGACTATTAAGGGAGATTGTAAAATGTTTTTTGCATAAAATAAGAAGAGTGTTTCTTCCATGAATTGAAGCAGAGGATTATAGCACAACCATTGTTATAATTTCTAAGATTTGACAAAGTTTTGAAATTTAATTATGATGCAAGTGGAGAAATCATAAGAATAGTTTGAATCAAAAAGGGAATATCATAGCCTACTTCAACAAAAAATTAAATAATGTCAAGATGAGATACACAGTATATGATCAACAATTTAACACAATTGTATAAGCATTAAAGAAGTGGAGGCGTTACTTATTTCTAAGTGAATTTATCTTGTACATGGATCATTGAGAACTATATTTTATCAATAGACAAGGAAATTTGAACTAGAGGCACATGAAGTGGA